>AFIR01000099.1:0-42572 GCA_000223685.2 Zymoseptoria pseudotritici STIR04_4.3.1
TGCCAAAGTATGGCGAAGCATCGGTTGAGTCCCCGAAATTGTCTGACTGGTGATGGAGGTGGCGTTTATTGAACAGAACGCCGGGAGGGGAGGAGAAGGTATATGAATAATGCCGAGAGGTCGCAAGCAAAGGCGGTCGTCGGCGGGTCGGGCGGCACTAACGTAGGTCCCACGGTGGTTGATGTGTTGTGAAGTTGCTGAAAGAGAGGAAGCGTTTCCAGGTACGAATGGGTTGATGGGAATATCGTCGTGAGCATTCCACTTGTCGACAACCTTCGAGATCCATGCGATGGACGCTGTTGGGGTCATTCAAAATCGGATCGGATTTTGCAAAGCCATGTTGCGGTCCTGTGCGTGAAGCATGACTTTTGACGGTGCGAATTGCCCTTCAGGTTGGCCAGCGTGTTGATGCTTGTGCTGATTTGAAGACCACTGTTGGCAATGTGCCGGTAGAGGGCGTTGTTGGAAAGACCAAGGAATGTTCTCCGGTACGAATATGTTGATGGGGATATTTTGATGGGGATATCGTCGTGTCTTCCACTCGTCAAGTTGAGTCAACAATTGCGGACTTCGAGATCCATGCGATGGATGCTGTTGGGGTCATTCGGATTTTGCAAGACCATGTTGAGGTCTTGTGCGTGAAGCATGACTCCTGGACGGAGCGAATTGCTTGCCGTTCAAATTGGTATCAACGTTGTTGAGATCATCCAGATCGGAGTTTGGAAAACCATGTTGCGGTCTTGTGCATGAAGCATGACTTTTGATGAAGTGAATTGCGTGTTAATCAGATTGGCCACCTTGTTGATGCTTGTGCTGAACTCGAGACCGTTGTCTGCGTGAAGCATAACTTTCGACGGAGCGGCATGCTTGTCCTTCAGATTGACCATCATGTTGATGCTTGATGCTTGATGCTTGATGCTTGTGCTAAAACCAAGACCGTTGTCGGCGGTGTGCGTGAAGCATGACTTTTGACGACAGAGTGAAGTGCTTGCCGGTCGGAGTGGCCCGTTGTTGATGCTTGTGCTGAACTCAAGACCGTTGACGACAAGTGTGCTTGAAGACACCAATCTTGTCACCGCGGACGACAAATGATCGGTCCGCACTGGCGCCGACAGCAAGATGGCTGTTGACGTTGCCATCGGCATCACGATCCACAGTTTCGGTTGGCCGCAGCTGACGATGGTGATCTTGTGCTCGCTACCCGGGGCGGCGGTGGAGAGGCTGCGGAAGAAGAGGACCTTGTCGGGGTTGTCGTCTTTGGTATGTGCTTGGCGAGGGTGTCTGGGTCGTAGATCGGGAGGTAGGTCTTGTCGGTAAAGCGCCCGGAAGCGTCGGTGCGGTGCTTGATCATAGCTTCTTCGGACATGATGGTTGTGCTGGTCTGTTTGGCCAAGAGCAGCTAGTCTTGTTTGTATGTTGGTGGCAGCGGGTCGTAGGTGCTGTGGGGAGCGGCGCGTGCGGCCATCTTGTAGGGCATCTTGCGCGGGAATTGGATGCTGGTCTCAAGTGGTGCTTGCAGGCCCGCGGAAGATGATGTTCCTGAATGCGCGTCACCGTGTTGATGCTTGTGCTGAACTCGAGATCGGTGTCGGCGGTGTGGTGTGTCGGCGAAAGAGAGAAAAATCTTTTCATCCTTCACCGAGATGCCAATGTTCAGGACTCAGCCTCCACCCTCTCACTCCGAATCTTTTTCCAGGTCCGGCCGCAGCTCCATGAACTGCACCATGGGCAGGAGGAATTCCGCAGAGTCATCGGCGTACTCCGCTCCGCGAGCAGTTGGGAGTAGATCCGAGCCTGTACGACGTGGGATTACTATGGCTTGGTCATCGAGCTTCGAATGCTCTGTTGATCTTGAACAAGATGAGAGTGGATTTGGGAGATGCACCTGACGAAGCAAGACAGTCAAGCCTTCTTTCTCCTCGCCATCTGAGCGCTCAATAGACTCTTCGACCTCGATCCAACCAGGGCCAGACCGTACGATAGGCGACTCGAGGTCCTCCTCGCTGCCGCGCTGCCGCACTGGACTCAACCTGGCGTTGCGCGAAAGGGCTGCAACTGTCGCCTCGGGCTTTGTCTTCTGAGCCGCAGGTGCGCGAGACAACTCCTCTTGTTGCAGGTCCCTTCGTCTTGACTGTGTCCGAGTGTTTGTCGCGGGCATCTGGGGCATTGGCTGGCACCTCTTTTATGCCACCCTCATGTGGCGTAGATGTCTGCTCCACCGGAGTATCGGGTTGTGGCACATCCGCAGCAGCGATGCCAGGCGTAGACTCTTTCGCAGGCTTCAAAGACTCTTTCGCAGGCTTCTTAGCCAGCTCCTTGATCTGCTTAGCGAGCTTCGTGTTCTGTGCCTTCAGCTCATTGCTGACCTCTTCAAGTGTGATCAGGTTTGCCGCCACTGAATCGAGTCCGCTCTGACCGGCCTTCACCTGGTCTTTCATCTCATTCAGCATCTTCCATGCCCTCGATGGGACTGCGGTACACAGCGAAGGCGAAGGCGAAGGCGAAGGCGGAGGCGAAGGCGAAAGGCGAAGGGCGGTGACGAACATGTGGTTGGCAGGTCGGCATGGTTTGAGGTGCTGCTGGAGAGTGTGTTGACGAGATGGTGAAGGGTGTATCTAGAGGAGAGGAAGAGGCAGAGATGCTGAAGTGGCAAAGTGTTTGGCTCCAGCTTGGGTGGAAGCCGCGGGCTGTGTTGTTTGGGCAGTGGCGAGACTCGAGCGCCGTCCCGGAATTTACTGGAGACTATTCCAATGGACTTCGAGCATCAGCTGAATGACATGTTTAACGAACTCCCGCGTATGTTTCGTGATTTGGTCAGCTCACCGTAGAACAGACTTGGTGATACAAAAATGTGCGAAGACCAAGTCCATTCGCAAACCGAACAACGAGTTTCGCATAGTTCATCCACCCGTGAAGCCTTTGGTCATCGTACAACTATATCTCCATCCGACGCGTACAGCAACAAAATCAACATCTCTTGTACATCCCGCGCCTCTCTCTCCATGCTCTCGGCGATGAACTTCTCCAGCGACTTGACTTGATCGTCGAGTTCGGTCCAACGGCTTGAGAATGTCTTGCACCTCTTTCTGCAGGCGCCGATTGCGGTTGGTCGCCATGGTTGCTGTGTCGGGGAAGGTAGTCGAGGCGGAGGCTTCTCGAATTTTGGAACGTGAGAGTTGCAGCTTCGCCTCAGGTGAGGCTCAGAATCGGAGAGGTGCTCGTGATGAGCCTTTCAGATGTTTGCGTGGTGTTTTGCTGGCTCAAGTCGGCGGTCGGCTTGTACTGCCAACCGTGATGGCTGAGCAGGCTTCGAGGCTGATCTACCGGGTCATCGTGGTGTGGTACTCGGCTTCGCGGGTGGTCTGTACCGATTGAGGGGTGATGGTTGGAATAGAGGATGGAACTAATAGAGCACTTGTTAGGATAAACATGAAGCTGACGCGGAAGAGGGAGAAGGGAAGTACCAAGCTTGAGCGGCCGAGGAGTACTCTTCGGCTCAGGCTTAGGGTTGGACACGGCAGGAGACTTAGATGGGTGAGCTGGTACGGCGCAACCGCCTCGATCAGGACCTTTGCAGCAGCCCTTCTACCGCCATCGGCTGCAGTTTCGTTGGCGCCTTTCTGCGCCTGCTTTTGCTTCACGATGCTAAGAGGCTGGACCTTGACATTCGTAGATCTTTTCAGAGCCTAGCTTTCTTCAACTGAAGGCATGTTATCGTCGGTCTCCAGGTCGTCATCGGCCAATCTCGTGGCGGTCTTCTTAGTGCCCGCAGGCTCGGCCTTCTTCTTCGCCTTTGATCGTGTTTGCCTTCCTTGTCCATCGTTAGCATTCGCAACTAGCTGACTGACAGACTTCTTCCGCGCTGCTGGCTTCTTGGAGGCTTTCGTCGGCTGTGATTTGGCTGCCTTTGGCGGTAAAGTCGGCTCGCTAGTCAGCTTCTTCTTCGTTGTCTTCCTGTCAATCTCGGACTCTGGCGAGCCAGGAAATTCGAAAGCATCATCGTCAGAGTAGCAGATGTGTTGGGTTTCTCGCCGGCAACAGTGGGAGTCCGCGGCTTGACCATTGCTGCAAGAGCTGGAGCTGGACGGCGCAGGTGATGTTTCGGGCGGTCGTTGAGGCCAGCTCGCTGGACCGGCGGCTGCATGGCAGATCGCTGGGCGTATGCGTTCTCGAGAGCAAAGCAAGAGATTCGGCGTCCTGCACCGTGGTATCCTTTATCGCGGCCTTTTTTATTGCGGCCTCCCTTGCCGTGGTCTCTTCTTCCTCTTCTTCCTCTTCTTCCTCCTCCTCGCTGTCCTCTCTCTCGGCCAGATTGGTGTATTTCTCAGCTTCTCGACAAATGTTTTGCCCACCCGAAGGGATGTCGACGATTGGAGTAGCGTCTTCTTGCATCGAAGGCTGAGGGATCGCAGACATTCGCCGTCCGCGAGAAGGGGCCCTGTCCTTGCTAGTCGGTGGCAATCGTGGAGTAGGCTGCTTCTTCAAGTCGTCCTTGAGAGGCTTCACTTCCCTCGACTCAGCCTTTCTAGGTAACATATTGACACTCTTGTCGCCGAGGACTCCTTGCTAGCTTGATCGGCGATGCTGGTGCCACATTCATGTCAACGAGAGGCTTCGCTTTAGAGACCTTCTCAACCACGCCTGGGATACCTTCTCCTTCCAACCCGTTTTGATCCGCTGCAGGTCTCCGGCTGAAACGCCAACTCCCGCACCTCCCGCACCTCGAACTCGCTCTTTCAATCCTTGCAGCACTCGGCTTGAGCACGTGCTTGACGATCCGGGCGCCGTTCCTGCTGTGGGCGAGGAGTTGTTCCTTAGTCACGTCAGTCTTGCCAAAGGTTGCTGGCATAGTCGGTAGCGGAGTACGCGGTATGATCTCGACCCTGTGAGGCCAGCATAAGCCAGTTCTCTTGCCGCCGATCTTGGATCTCCGCTAGCGAGCGGTGGAGGACCTTGGACCTTGGACTTGAAGGGAAGTATCGCGATGCGCAACACATCATGGAATCTCACGAGGAGGAGAGAGAGTATATTCAGACAGAGCATTCTTTCCGCCAACATTCTTTCTCCGCCAGCAGCATCTCTTTTCTAGCAGCATTCCTCCACCTTGAAAACACCCTCCCTACCGACCTCCATGATGTGACACCCAATGCAAGCCAACGCCGACGCCAACCTCCCCCCACCCCTTCCTCGCAGGACTCTCCGTCAAAAACCCCAACTGTCTTCTGACATTACACGGCGTTGCGGGAGTAAGAGCTCGTTTCAGACATGCTTGTCGGCCGGCGGATTGCAGGATCTCGATGTCGGTGCTGTGACTGTGGTAGTTGCGGTGGAGGAAGAGGGGTCCTCAGGGGCGGTTTGGGATGTTGGTGTTGGTGGGTGATGCCGAGCGTGGAATAGTGGACGATGAGGAGTGTGCCGAGGGGTGATGTTGTCGTTTGGGAGATTTGGCTGGGATGGATGGTTTTGGGACATTCGTTGTCGTTGTCGTTGCTGTAGTCTCGAGCGAAGGAAGGACAGGGTACGTGATGCTCTCGCTGCTGGTCGATGTCTCTGCCGCTACGCTCTGGTCAGTCACCTCATACGAACACAGCATCATATGAACTTGAGGGTAAGCGCCTCGATCTCACTCACCAGGCGCCTGATTCTCCTTATTCCCCCTCCCCAGTTTATCGTAAGTCTTCATCCCCTCTCCCCCCTGCTTTCCACCGAAGAAGAAAGAGGAATTCAACAGATGATTCATCCCTCAACGATATCCGTGCTTTGCGCATTTCCTGCTGCGCTGAATGCGTGAACTGCTGAATGTATTGTATCGCTGTTTGTGGTATCTTGTTGAGAAGAGTTGCTTCGATACATTCGTTGTCGTTGTCGTCGTCGCTGTGGGCTCGAGCACAGGGAGGACGAGGTAAGTGATGCTCTCGCTGCTGGTCGATATCTCCGCCGCTGCGAGTCGATTAGCCACCTCGTACATATGGCATGATGCTAATGCCAGAGCAGATTGATCAAGCTCACTCACCAGGCGCCTGAATCTCTTTGTTGCTGTAATTCTTCATCTTCTCTCCCCCCTGCTGCCCGCCGAAGAAGAAGGAGGAATTCAACAGATGATTCATCGCTCGATGGTAGGAAAGACAGAGAAGTAAAGGTCGTCCACAACGGTTGCTGCCCAACAACAGTCCATCACGACCAGTAAGCGCATACGAAGGAGGAGGAGCAGCTAGCTCATCAGGTCGTTGCCGCTGCGCGGAGGTGCAGGTGCATAGGATTGTCGAGATGGATAAGGCGAAGTATGCGACGTTGATGATCAAGTAAGTGCCAGTGAGTGAGGTGAGTGCGGTGGTGGTTGTCGGTGCTGAGTGAAAGACAAAGGAATCTCAGAAATCCCGGGTCCATTGAAATTCAGGGTCCATTCTGGTGATGAATCTGATGAATCTGAGGCGACTCGCTCCTCCATCACCACCATTGCTCTTGTTTTGGTCGTCAACAAGGCGCGTCTTCTCCCACTTCAATCACTTCCCCACTACACATACACTCACGCTCACATACATCCACATCGTGTACACATACAGCTCATCCGAACATACCACGGTGATCGCCTCACTTACGCGACCACGACGATACCGGTCTCACCACTTTGCGACAACTTCATCCCCACTGCCTACCACGCCGGCTCCACCACCATTACCAAGCGCCGCCTTCACCACCACCGCCGCCGCCGCCGCCTCCACCTCTCGCTTGCACGACCCGAATCCATCGTGATCTGGTCCAACAGACGTACCGCAAACAACGCGACCTTCACGGCGGTGCAGAACGAGGATTGGGAGCAGCGTCAAGGATTTGGTGCACAAGATGCGGCGGATGACAGCAAAGAGGGATATTCGCCAAAGGTTGGCGCTGGCGGCGGAGACGGGCTAGAAGGGGTGGAAGAAGAGAAGAGTCGATGTCATGGAGAAGGGCAGGATATCTGGGCGTGAAGCTTTGCATGTTTCGATACCATCGTTAGCAAACGAGGCATGTCCGGCTCGAGGTCTTGGGAAGAGGTTGGTATACTGTATGGAACATGAATGTCAGTTGGCCGTCCTTCCACAATGATCAAGCCCTTCACTTGAACAGCGAGACTCTGACCTGGTATTGTGTCCTTTCCCCGCCTGGAAGCTACAATAGTTGTCACCAACAGCGTGACTGATCGAAGCACTCCATTCCTTGCGAAGAGCCGGACGTCCTGTTGCAAGCCTTGGGCATCAAGGTCCCTCTTCTATTGCTCGCGATCCGCTGCCGATCGATGGAGGAATCAGCAAGGTCAAAGTCGGCTGCAGAAGCCCAGCTTCGAGCAGCAGATCGGCACTTAGCGCAGGACGACCGGCAAGCCTGGCTGTCCATACCGGAGTCCATCTACCTATTGCTTCCAACGCTCGACATCGCAGAAGTCAATACCCAACAGTTATACTAATCTCACAACAAGACTATTTATTCTCAACTGACGACGACAACGAGCTTCACGGACCGGACACTTCCAACGCTCGCAATCGTAGAAGCCAACCCCCGTAACAGTATTCCCGTCCACTGGCTGATTTACGGCAGACCACACTCTCGACCCACCTATTCCACACAGCAACGACGAGCATCGGGGAGAGCATCTTGTTCACGCGAACAACGAGCATCGGGAACATCAAAGGACCTACTCGAAGCTGTTTTTGAGGTCAGACTGACCAGGCTCGAACTCGACTCAGACGACGAGAAAGTGTACAAGAAGCAAGAGAAGCCAATTGGTCGCGCCAATCCGCTCGAGGCGCTGAAGTTACAAGCAGTTGGAGGTGGAGGACAATGCGGAGGAAGCAGGCGACGAGGAGGGAGACGGCCGCAGGGTCGATGACATGCATGGATATTTGACAAAGAAATTGGTGTGCGGAAAACAAAGGGCATCTTGCCAAACGGCCATGTTCCACGTGAGTCAGGGCGAAACGGTCAGCTGCTGCATGAAGAGGCGGAGAGATGCGGACCTGAGCAGAACAGAAAACGAGAACGCCGCAGAGCGATTCGACACAGATCAAGCTCCATGAAACCAACCTCCTCAAAGTGGAAACCTGTCAAAGATCCATCACACGACTACCGGCTTTTTGCGAGCATTCCGCGATGAAGACGCAGCGAAGCTACCAATGAGTGAGCAAGGCATGCACCAAGGTTGTGCTACTACGGGGATGGAAAGCTGCGAGCTTCTTCCGGACGGCGCAGCTTGCAAACTCCTCCTCTCCATGGCCAACGCCGGGGATGAAACAGACATGAGTTGAAGACTGGCATCCAAGCTTGCCAATGCTTTTGATACTTGATAGCATTGCGCTGAGGCTGTGTAGCTACGGCTAAACAGTTCGAAAAGTACTCTGAATGTCATACCAAGGACATGCAAGGCCTTGGGTCAGCTTACTGCTTCAACATGGCGCCACTACATCCACCAACGTCACCTACATCGCTCCTCTGGGCGCACCAGCTCAAGTGCGAGCACGGGTATCTCCTCAACCGCATGAAGAAACTCGAAGCTGAAATCGCTAGAGTCGAAACGCGCAATAAGGCTATCGAGACGAACGCTACCAAGCCAAGCGAAGCCCTTGCAGTACAAATCCCGGTGTGGGAGGCTTTACTTTACCTGGAAGTTTGAAATTCGAGGTGTGTTTTGTCTCTCCATCGCCTCGTCGTTTCAACAGTCTGCAGAGTTGTCCAGTGGCGTAGTCAATAGCGAGTGCTGCGGAAGTCGTTGTGAACGCTACTGAGAACGATTCTGCTGGTCCATTACGACAGTCCCTGGACTCCTTGGTCCGGTTCTTCAGATCGCGGCTCCTCTGGCCTCTCAGATAGCCATCACCGGCATGACCAGCCGCGGAGACAAGCCGGCCCTCCACCGCCATACATTCATTACCACCACCTCAAACGTTACTGATTCCCTGCCAGCGTCTTCGGCTCGATGAGTACCACGATCGCCGTCACCAAGTCAATATGCCCATTGCCACCACCCTTCACCCACCCGGGCGGCCAGCTTGATCCGCAAACCAGCCGACCGATCTGTCATTACTACGCAGCCATACAGCCACTAATCCAAACGAACAGCATATCGAGCTCGACTTCCTCGCTGCATGCGACCTCGTTAGAAAGTTACCTCGATACCTCGTCACGTTATCGCACAATTGCCTCAGTCGCTTTAACTCGACTTGCATAGGAAGCTGACAACCCCGGTCAATCTACGGCGCTGGAACCTTGTCCAAACGATGAACGTCTACCTCTCAGGCCGACTATTGCAGGTCTTGCCACGGCAAGCTAGCATTCACTGCCATGCACGTAGCAAGATGCAAGCGCCGAATGATAGTGTTTCCGGAACTTTCGCCGTGGCATCACTGCGTCAACTCGCAGAGCGTGGCGTCTCACGGCATTGCAGCGACTGGATTCATCTGTTCAATGGCCTACCCCCGAGCCGTCAGTCTCCACTCTACACCCCATCTTCCACCATGCTGTTTTGCAAATCCGACCGAGTGCAGCACCTTCGCACCGGCGATGCGAGCAGCTGTTGAAGCGGACAAGGAAAAGCCTCTCGAGTGCCTTATTGCCCAAGCCCTCCCAGAGCTGGGTACACTTCTCAAGCGCATGGAGTTACGCCGTGTGCACAAGATGCGTACGCCGCCATGTCACGGCTCGCAATGGTAATGGAGCGACATAATCGTCAACGGAAAGTCGCCCAGACTCGAGCAGGTCGGTGCTCCCTAACCCTGATAAAAGGACCAAGGACACTTTCCTGCGATCAACGCTGGCAACCAAGATTGCCGGTCAACCCTACCAAGCCGGTAACAGTAGCCAGCGCCGGCTCCTCTGTCGGCTGGTGATGTCGTCGAACCGTCCCTTCCGGTCCTGTTAACCCCCTTCTTACCTCGTCCTACCCCTCAGCCATCCGGCGATCCATCCGCCCACGGGCTGCACGCCGCTGGCCTGCCTGCCAAGTGTAGTCCTTGCAGACTTGGCAGGACCAGATCGACTGTGCGACACAGTAGTTGGCAAGAGTATGCCGTTGGCATATTGGACAAGATCATCGGGTTCGCGGCTGAATTGTCAGCAAAGCACTGCTTGGAGGCGGAAGGATCGCGAGGTTGGCCTTGGCAGGGAGGTAGGTGGTGTGTACTGGGATGGAGAGGCTGGCGACGAGGTGTCCCCGGCGATCACTTGGCTCGTGGTCGGTCAGGCAATCCTGTGGCATGTCATCGCTGACCAAGCTCTCGTGGGCGTTGCAGTTCCGGTCTGTGACGGAAAGGCTGTGATGCAGCGGGTAGGTCCTCGAAGGTCGATTCCATCAGCAAAGGTAACGGAGAATTGCGACCGCGGGTGGTGTTCTCTTCGAGACTTGACTTGTTCATTTGTTCCTGCGGAGTCTTCGTTGGACCTACCTCTCTTCTCCCCGACCCTGCGCGGAAGGGGAGCAGTACGTCACCAACCATGACCGCAGCATTCCATTCTCGAGCAAGCAGTCTTCATCGAGTTGTGCATGCAGGAGAAAGACGCAGTCGCAGAGGATGCCAGTATCCCAGTATCCCAGTATGCCCGAATGCGATGCTGTGTCGCTGGTGAGGATGAGCACAAGAACGTGGACCATGACGAGATTGTCGAGAGCGGAGAGGAGTCTTATCTTACTGCTATCTCGTCGCAGCCGTGTTGGACTAGCAGTGAAGAGATTGCACACGAGAATGAAGAAGATTGAATTCGACCTCTGGTCTGAACGGGCGTCCACTTTTGACGCCCATTATGTGACGACTCCTCTTCAAATCGACCATCAACTTTCAAAAGACTACTCCTACCAAAAGACTACTCCTACCGCAACTTGCAACGACATTGCCCACTTTCAGTGAGAAACGGCACCCGTTCTACCTTCCTCGCCCTCCTACGTCCTCGTCGTCTTGACCTTGCGTATTCTCGGCGGCTTGGTCTTGCTCTCACCATCACTATATAGGGAGCACGTCAGGGCTTTGGACGATTTACAATACAGACATAAAGATCAGCGTACGCTCTTGATGCTCTTGTAGCGGCGCAAGTGGCCGTGCAGCGAAGGACGCAATGCAGAGCTCCGTGTTGAGCGCTCGACTATGGAGCAGCAACTCGAGGGTGCGACTAAAAAGTTGCTAGACCGCAGACAGCAACCAGGAACGTCGAAGATAAACCTCACAAGGATCCTACAATTCAGCCACAAAGTCCAAGCAGCCATACATCGAGAATAACGCAAGCGCTGCCTAGGTTGGCGAGGCCTAAGCGTACTTTGTACGCGGTAAAGACATCGAGGACCATGGCAATTCAGCGACGACCGTGCACAGAGGATCAACGCAAGGTGATAGGCATGGCACACCTGAACACTCCCACGGCAAGCGACCCATTTGACTTCATTCCAATCAGCATGATGACCTCCATCGAATTGGCTTTCATCAGAACCATCATCAATGTAGTGAGTGATTCCTCGCACCTCGTCAGCTTGGCGTCCAGAGAGAGGCTGACGAAACATGTCCAGCGCCCTGCGGAGCGATGAGAGCAAGTGGATCGCAACCATGATCGGACAGGCTTAAGACACCAGAAAGTACCCGGTCGCAGTCAATGACATTTGCGTGCGACCTTGGAAGCTAGGACGAGTTGAGTATGCCTGTCCGCGGCAATGTCAAGCGGCTTGTCTGAAGTGGAACCGCACCGCCAGCTTGCTGCTTGACCTTGCGGAAGACGATCCACATGGCGAGAAGCTCGACATCGGCGATCAGGGCCTGGATCAGCCATCGACTCCATGCCTTGAACATACCAAGGGAGTGGACCTTGATGAAAAGGCCTCCTCTTGAAGCAGTCTGGAATTCAGAAACAGCCAGACGGGGAGTGTGGTAGTACGGGCGACAAGGGACGCAGCACCGCTTGCAAGGAGAACGAGACCACTCTGGTCCTCTGGATGCCGTCTTGCGGAATGGTTGGTTGGTTGGTATATCGTTTGGTGAAAGGTAGGTATTCTAAGATCTCGGCACCGGAGTCGAGGCTGGAAATACCTTTTTCGACTCCTGGCCTCTTCTGGCTTCTCCTTTTTACGTTCTATTCATCCAACACAACTTTGACCCACATCGCAAATCAAGACAGCTTCAGACATCGAACTAGCAAGGAAAGGAGCCTCGCCCCAATGGGAAGGGAAGGGAATTGGCAGTCATTTGAACACAGCACAGCAAGTCTCCATCCACTACGTTTGAAATGCTGAACGGAGGACCCGTGCACGGTTCCCTTCCTTATACCAGTCAACAATACAATATACCGAATTGGCTATCACGCCACCGATCCCGATGGCACGGGTCCAAACTTTGCCTTCGGCTGTTCTGTTATCTGTCACGACCACGCCAAACAGTGCAGCACATGGTCGCGTTGACGCCAGGACTATTGATGAAGCCTTCGAACTCCTACCGGAAGGGAAGGTATACACCAATGTCGACCACAACGATCGATAGACCAGCACAATAGTTGCCGGTCAACATCACATATTCCCTCCGAAAAAAACTCGACGTTAAACATCACCCCAGGAGGACGACCACCTCCTCCCTCGCCATAACCAACAGGAACAACGCCTACTCCGTCGGGACTGTCTGAGGTGGTCGTGTCACGGATGACGTGTTGCATGATATGTCGGTCTCGTCGCCAATGCCATGCACATCGTCTCAATGCTGGAGGAACGCCGTGTGGCACCCACCTTTGACACGTCCAACCTCTTTCTCCCCTTGCCGACTCCACTCCACTACCTTGCGGAATGATGAGGGCGCAAACAAAGAGTCAATGGCATGGTTGGAGAGGAGGTGTGATGTTGCTCGAGAGAGCGTCTTTCCCCAAGCAACATAGTAAGAGATTCCGATCCCTTTCCGCACTCAGGACACAGCCCTCTCCCACCATCCTCTACCATCGCACATCTTACTTCACCTTCACTTTCAACTTGCTCTCCCAGGCCGTCCTCCTATAAACACCCCTCCTCCCTCCCTCCCTCCCTCCCCACCAACCCATCCCCTTCTCTCTCTCTCTCTCTCTCTCTCACCGCACCAATGCCAACTCCCCTCGACTCCCCACCTACCTCCTCTCAGCCACGGGACTTCCCATCCTCACCCCTCACAACCGACAATTCCTTCCTCAGTGACCACGTCCCCGCAGCTCTCCACCTTTCAAAAATCGAGGTCGCTCCGCCACCCGCAAGCAATGCACAAGCGACGGCGGGTGTGGAGGTGCATAGCAGCGAGGATGGTGGTGGTGTTGCGGATAATGGTCGAATGGAGACAATGACTGCTGGACGACGACGACGACGACGACGACTGCGTGGTCGGATTAGCGGACAGGTATTTGAGGATGTGGTTGTTGGGGGTGGGAACGTTGTCGCTGGAGATGATGGGTATGGGCGTGTGATGGTTAGTATGAATGAGAGAGAGGGCGATGAGAGGTCTGAGCGTAGATTCTGACGATGGGCAGAGTCGCCTCTCGGTTTTCGATGATGAGCTTGAGGATGCGGTCATTGGGAGTGGGAACGTTGGAGATGACGGGTATGGGCGTGTGACGATCAGTATGAGTGTGATGGGAGGTTTGAGTGACAATGAGCAGAGTCGCTTTTCGCCTTCTTCTTCTTCTTCTTCTTCTTCTGACGATGAAGACGACGTCGACGATGACGACGATGCGGCCAACTCCAACAGCAGCGCCTTCTCAGCCAAGCGAACAGACATCGACAGCACCACCCCCGAAAGCACCTCACCGCCAAATCCTCCCTCGCCTCCTCCAGCGACGACAGCGACGCCATAGACCCAGACCAGAAAGAGGACCAGAAAGAGGCCACCACGAACCTGCACCCGCATCTCCTCGGAGGAGAAAATCACTCGGCCTACGAACGGCGGCGTCTCTCCTCGTCCTCTTTCGAGCTGCCCTCCGCCGAGCTGCCCGGGAGAGAGTGGGGGAGGGTGGTGGGTTGATGCAACTGCGTCTGCTGTGCTGAAGTGGCGGCAGTTTTGGTCTTCTTGGGCCTCTTCTTGCCCCCGCGACCGTGTTCTTGCGGTGCTCGATGGAGGCAGTTTTGGTCTTCTTGGGCCTCTTCTTGCCCTCGCGACCGTGTTCTTGCGGTGCTCGATAGAGGCACTGATTAGCGGTGCCGGTGCCTTCGGTATGGCGCTCCGATTGCTGTATCCCGCCAGGCTGAGGTCCTGGCAGATTCTGAGGTGCTACGTTCGGCATCTGAGTGGACTCTCCCGGTTGATCGTGACGTGGTCCACGCTGCTGAATCGTCGTTGATGGGGGCTCCTTCGCATGACCATGATGTGTCCCACGAGGCTGAGCGATTAATAGCGGGCAATCATGCGCTGCATGTAGTGCTTGTGTAATTTCTTTCATCCGACTATGCTGGTGCTTCGAAGGGTGCGGTGGCGGCGGTGGCGGCGCTTCGTTGTGCACTGCTTTGGAAGACGCTTTAGTGGCATCTCTGCAGCCGTTGTGCTGAGGCTGAGGTGCGTTGCGAGCGATGATGGGCGCTCGGTGGGAATGAGCCGTGTTTGCTGCAGCGAAGGTAAAGCCCTCGGAGTTGGCGAGCTGCATGGTGACTGTAGGAGAAGTGCTAGGGGTGGCCAATTGACCGAGCAATGCCGTCGTCTCATCACATGCTCCAAAACATCGCCTATGCAGCATGTTCGCCAAGGTCTCTCGTCTTGTAAGTTCCCGATCTGTTAGCACGCTCCCTCTCGCCAACGAAGCGCTCCATCAAATCCGAATGTTTGGGCTGATACTCGTTTTTGACCCATTTCACGCACTCTTTCAAGAGGGCGAACAGCCGGAAAAGTGACGCACAATCACTCGTTCCGAACGAGCCCAGCGCATTCAGTTGCCGGACCTGCACCACTCCCTTTCCATCCCTCCATGCAAGCATCGGTGTCCAACTCGAGCCAAGCACGGTCCAGCCGAGCATCGGCGGAATCTGCGTGGCAGCACAAGTCTCGGTCAAGAATCTCACTGCTGCGGCAAAGTAGACGGCGAGTTGGAGGTGCGCCTCTTCCATGTTCCCGTTCTTGGCTTTGATCTCGATTGGAAGGGCGAGGAATGCGCGTTGGAGCTCCGGGTCCTTCATGTGATTCAGTGGCAGTGAGTTGTTGAACGCGCGTTCGCGCAGCCTGGCAGCGGGGGTGTCTTCCAAGGGATCGTCGACACCAAGGGCGAGGTCAACGCGGCGATCGCAGACGCCAGCCGCGTCGCTCATCCGGGGTAGGTGTTCTTGGGCAATGGACTGCGTCTGTCTATACAGCAGTCAGCATGAATGGAATGACATGTTAGCTCATGAGAGACTGACAGGTTGATGATCTGGAGAGTCCCGGAGCGGGCCTCCTCTTCCTCATCGCAGTGATACAGCACGGTCGCGAGGACAAGTTTCACCACGTCCGTCCACGAGTTCTCATCCCGGAAGTTCTCACTCCGATGAGCTTTCTTTCGAATCAGCCCGATTCGTGTCCACAGTCGCCTAGCATCGGCGGCGTCGCCCTGTCTTTGCGCGGCTTCCGCAACGGTGGGCTGGCAGAAGTAGCTCGGCGGGATGATCTCGTCCTCTCCGATGAGTTCGATGAATTCGTGCGGTATAACTGGCCCGTCGATGGCAGACTGTAGCTGGGAGTAGAGTGTCCGTGTTTCCGCATCTTCCGTCTTCCCCACCGCTCCTGATTCAATCACCACACGCGGGACTCCCGTCGTTTGCAGTGCGATGGACTGTGTCTTGGTGGGACTGGCACTGCGCCGCCGGGAGAGGGATGGACTTCGCGTGGGAAAAATGGGGGTGTGTGTATGGGAAAGCCGACGCCTCTGCGTTTCCCGATCCAGTGTATCGCTGCTGGGCTCTGGCAATTCCGCGCTTGCTGCGTCCATAGCTGTGTGTGTTCGCTTCTTGCTGCTGTTGTTGCGCTGGCCGCGATGGAGCGTGCGACCGCGAGTGGGCTCACCGTCTGAGGCGTAGCCGCAGCCCGACCCTTTGCTGCAGTGGAAACTCGCGGGAGGTGTAGGTATCGAGGCCATTCAGGAGTGAAGTGGAGTGAGGCGGGGCGGGGCGGAGCGGAGCGGGTGTAGGCGTAGGCGTGGGCGTGGGCGTGGGCGTGATGAGGGTGTAGAATGATAGACGGAGATAGGGTAGTGGTCTTGCCGCGATAATATTTAGCACGCGCTAGTTTCTCGGTTGTAGCCTAGGTGACGCGGAAAAAATCCGGGGTACCGAAACTTTATCTCCAGATTAAATTTCCCTTAGATCCAGAGATTCCACCTCAGCTCGTCCGCACGATCAACGACCAACACCACCTCAATCTGCGCCGGACACCTCAGCTCCTCCTGCGCTGGACTCACCTAATTTTACACCATCATTCTCGCTTGTCAACTCCACCGACATCGCGCTCCATCTCAACCTGGTCTACCGTCGGCGCTGCAGCCTCGGAGCCAGCATAATCCGTGAGGACTCGGCGCGCAGTGCTGCTGCCTTTGGCCCCGCCCTCGGCGCCGTTCCCATCATCTTGAGCAGAAGCAGACCACGAACAAAACCTGAAAGATGAGGGAAACAAGGGAACCGGGTGGAGGGTCAAAAACACATCCGAGAAGGAGGGGTGGTGGCGGCGAGGATGGAGAAAGCCCAGCAACGGGCGAACAGCAGCATCTTACACGCTTGCAATCCAGTGGCTCTGCTCAGAAGAATCACGGGCTGGAAGCGCTGGTCAGTCAAAGGGTAGGTGAGTGACGATTTCGTGACTCCATGCCACAATGTATGAATCATGAGTTTCCTCTACTCTTCACTCGCCTCAATCCAACGCAACCACTCTATTGGCCGACATTACAAATACACCAATCGCTCCGGCTAGCGCAGAGGGACGACTTGGGAAAGCTCGCACCGGCCATTGCTATGGCAGCTTCGCACTCGTTCACCACCTCCTGTATCGCCCACGCCGTAGATACAGGAATCGCCAACAAAGTAGCATTCCCCAGCTGCAATTGACCACAGACCCGGCCCGAAACAGCTCATTCCCACTGCTTGCCGCAGTAGCACCCTAAAGGTAATGCTCGCTGCATTGGGCCACGTCAACCGGATGTACCACGCCAACCACTTCCACCTCGCTCAGCACCCTCCCTCTCGCATCTTCCAGCGGCTCACCACAGATCCGTGATCAATGATTCTGTGCACGCCGCGTACGCTTTGAGATAGCTGTGGTCTCAACACCGAAAGCCTCCTCGTCACCGCCGCCCGCTTCTCCGCAGCCTCCGCATACTCCGGATCCGCCGTACTGAGCTGCCGTGCGCAACTTTCAGCTTGTTACTTCTCGAACTCCTGCTTCCTCTTGGCCTCTCTCTCTTACGACCTCTCTCCCGTTCTCTCGCTCTCTCGCTCTCCCTCTCCCTCTCTCTTGTCTTCCACATCCTGCAAACACGTGTCTTAGCGGACTGCTCGCGTGGACGTGTCTGTGGTCGGGCGCTTGGCATTGCATTCCCCGAGTGGTCGACTTCTGTTCCTCCTGTCATGTCCATCGCGGAGTCCGAAGCGGTCGTTATCACGATCGTGATGATTTTATCAGTCGCTTCTCTGGCTGCTTTCCAGGAGTGTGCTCGGGGGTGGAATATCGCTCATCGTAGCTCGCAGGCGGTTTGAAGATGTCGCCAAATGCGCAAAAGATGGGCAAGTCGCCGGTGGAACGAGTAAAGATTGCGATCATGGCGCAGAGGTCCCAGAGACCTCGAGTCCGGGCGGAAGTCATGATCGCTTTTTTCGCAGCGCAAGTGTCGCGGAAGGTGTGGTGCTTGAAAGACTCGCTTGCCACCAGTGCTGCTACGGGCAGCGTGGCTAAGAATGGGCTAAATGGTGCCTGTTTGATCACAGAATTCATTGCCGAGCACTCGGCTCCGGGCAGCAGGGCGGTCGCCTTTGACTCTGGCTCCTGATCCAGCTCATCGTTCCCGTGCATTTGACTCGTTGTTGCTTCGCGCGGGGATGAGGCTGACCTTGCAACGTAAGCTCAGCGTGCACAGGTGTTCCACAGTCGCCGCGTCCATGCGTAGACCGCCCAGTGCTGACCTGAATCAGAGGTCCTCCTCGTCGAGCTCAGCGTGACGTACTTGCTACTGGAGATTGGGTCTGGATCGTACAGAGGCCTCGCACCAACAGGCTGCAGCAGGTCTTGGTTCTGCCGAGGGTAGTAATTGATGGTATAGGCCTTTTCCCTCCGCACAGCCGCGGCAGGTCCTTCGACCTTGCGACATACGCCGACCGTCGTAGTACCAGGCTTTAAGGTTGTAGACAAGACACCCCGCCAGTACAGGATCGTCGCTGAGATTGACCACATGAGGCATTTTCTTCGGCGTCGTCAGGCTCACGACCCCCTCCTCGATGCTGATCCCGAGCTCCTCCAAAGCAGCCTCTCGTTCTTTGTGGATCTTCTCCGTTGTGCTGAGTTTCTCCTTCCAAGTCTGGTTAAGATCGGTGTACAGATTCTCGGACTGCGCGAGCTGCTGAGCAATCTCCGCCTTCGAGACCTTCTTGATCGTTCCGTCGCCTTGTCTTCTATCGGTGAGAGACTTGTTCAACGCTCCGTCCACCTGGAAAGGCACCCTCCGGGACGATCGCGGTCCCTTGACGACAAAGCCGAAAACAATGACAAGGAGGACGAATATGGGAAGAGGGGAATCGAGCAGGGTCCGCATCACACAGGAATACTCCCGTGCCCGGCTTGGGCCAGGCGCTGAATCACCGGAGGCCGCACTCGGAGTATGAGCGAGTTGCGCCAAGCAAAGACGATGGTGAGAGGTCCAGTCGTGCTAGCCGGTATACGGCGTCGATTTTGGGCGAACCACGTTCATCTTCAAGCATGTCCATTGTCATCACATCGGAGCCAACGAGAACGAAGAATCAGCCGCGAAGAATGAACGAAGGAGCCAAGTGATGGATACAATGCGTCGGATCTGGACTGCGCGACGTAGGAACACCACACCGCCATCTACCCGATAGGTGAGCTGGGGTGCCCAGCATGCTCAGCCAGCTCGCATCCGCTCAGACCGATCAGCCACTCTGCGCAAGCTGGCCTAGAAAGGTGCCGAGGGCGAGAAGGAGAAGGAGAAGGCGGACGACGACGACGATAGTGGAATACCAGATCCAGTGGAGGGCGAGAACTCGAGATGAGCTTTTTGGTGTTTTCTGACTGCCCATGTCTTTGGACGCTTTCGGGGGAGAAGCGAGTAATGATCGCAAGGTCCATACGCTGGAGCAGGTCCCAGATAGCAGTGAAAGAGATGTCGGCTTTCTTGGTTTCGGGAGTGTTGAAGGTGCTGGAGGAGAATGTGCAAGGCTGAGCAAAGGAGAGTGTGCTGGGCTGAGTGAAATAGCGTGGGATGGGACTGGGCTGAATGAAAGAGAGTGTGATAGGTTGAATGAAAAGCGCAGATCGAGGCAGTCTTGCATTTTTCATCCGTAGCAACTCGAAAGAAGACGCAAATCGAAGTCTAAGCCGCGACAGCACTCCAGTCCGCGGTGGAACTCCGACCGAAGGTGGAAGATTCGAGCGGTGCAATCTCGACACGACATGGATCCAGCAGCACCAACATTATTATCAGTGTGGAGTGCCACTGGCAAGTTCATCCAGAAGCAGGTTGTTCAGCATAACCAGCTCAATCATCCATGGGAGCGCAGGCTGTCGAAAGGAATGATCCTCCAAAGCGATCAAGAAGGACCGTCGGGCAACCTGGCGGAGACTGGACCACCTCGCTTGCACACATGGCATTTTACCTCAGCTGTCCGAAGGTCTCCTGCTGCTGAGGCACGTCATCGATGAAGAAAAGCGTTATAGTACACACCATCTCGCTATTGACTTCCATGCCGGCACCAGGCTAGACAACGAGAGACCGATCGCATCGATGACTCCGGCGGGATTGCTCGGAGTGAGGGTGAGAGGTGCAATGTCTGCGCCGCGATCACTTTGCTTGTTGCCAAAAGAGACGAGAAAAGCGGAGACCGGCCCGTGAGATTCCCGACCTGTCTCGCGGTAGATGACAATACCATCGATGAAGATCATAAGCGGCATCGAGCAAACCTTCAAGCCCTGAGGACTCAGTCCGCCGTTCGCTGGCGAGGCCATAACTTGTCTTCGAGCTGTTCGCGGCCGAAGTGCACAATCTCAAGCTCTCCGTAGATAGAATTGGTCTTGGAGATCGGTCCCATCTCTTCATTGCGTCCAATGATCCAACGGACAAAGGAGTCGGTTTATTCGGGTGGAGGGTTGGGACCATTCGCGTTGCCAAGGGCGAGTATATATCGACTGGGTCCGATATTTTCATCCTCCTCGCGGACAAGGACTTCGTTTCCGGCTTGCAGACCTCCTGGGACATCCGCTTTATCGACCAGTCGCTGAATCTCAACAAACACAAGACCACGCTCGCCGGCGTGCTTAAGAACCGTACGCTGATCGTGTACAGAAGCCAAGACTCGACCGAGATGCATTACGCCGGTACGGCACTTGCAGTGGTAGTCGCGGCATCGGAAGTGGATGATGTCGGATAGGGAGATCGAACCGCCGACATAGCCTCGATGCTCGCTGTTTTGGCTGTCACCCAGCTTCTGGCCTGTGACCTCAGCAGCAGCCTTGTTATGTGCCCTCTGAATCATAGCGGCGGCGTCAGCCTGGTTCTCGGCCATCTCTTGTGCCTTGGTCTGCTTCTTCTGTTCTGTTGCGCTGGCACGAGTAGGACGGTGCGGCGCTGCGCTTGATACGGATAGAGTCGATGACGAGGAGATGAACGCCGGATAGGTAGATGCTAAGGAAGTCACTGCAAGAGGTGCGGATATTGACGCTTTCGTAGATGCTGTAGGCGTTGCAAGTGGGCGCTGCAAGTGGACACTTCGGTGGGCCGGCGACGTGGATGGCGTACTCGGAGACAATGTGACGCAAATGTTTGAGTGCCACACTCTGCCGTGCCAGATCTGGTCCGGCTTATTGACCAGCTTGAATTTTTTTTCCGCAAGGTCGTCAGTTGGGAAGAAAGCTTTGCAGAAGCCTGGCAGATCGAGGGAGTACATGAGACGCTTCTCCCAAGAGGACATTCCAAAATGGCATTCCTCCAAAATGGCAATAACATTCCGAGATATCGGCATCGGAGTCTTCATCACCAGAGATAGATTTTTGGTAGTCGGCGATGCCAGTCAGGTCTGTGAGCGCCCAAGCGCCAGGCAACGCATCGTGTCCTTCACCACCACGACCTGCACCCGACTTCAGCGCACGGCGTTCGATGCGTCTAGCTGGGGTAGGCTGCTTGTCCTTGGGCTTTGGTGGAGTTTGTAGAGTCGAGTTTGCATAGATGCACACCGCACCGGCTGGCTGACCATCTCCCACTCCATCGTCATCGTTATCGAGATCGCCACCAGAGCCACTGCCGAAGCGTTTGATGGTTGCGAATGGGGATGTCGTATAAGCGCACAAGGCCGTCTAGAGAGCGTAGCCGCTCAAATGAGAAGGACCATCGCCTCTTGCTTGAGATGCGCGAGCAGGAATTCAAGCATCTTCCCTGCGCCACTCGATCTGCTGGCGAGCGTAGTAGCTCAAATGTCAACATCCTTCGAAGTTCGCGCCTTACTCGAGGTCTGCGAATGGAAAATGGATGACCTTCTCGCACAACTCCGTACTCAACGAGCAGTTCCATGTCTCACATTCACCTGTTGGCGCACAGAAATAGCTCCTGGTTTTCCATCTTCTTCTTGCACCTCGCAAGCTCCATCTCCGTGACTGTACAATCTGCCTGGTAGTCGCATGCCGGTATCCGTATCCTTTCGACCCGCCTACATCTCCTCGTTGGTGTGGTCTCTCCCTTCGCTCTCCTGGAACCAGTGATAAACCAGCGGACTGCTTGCTCTCGTATGTCGTCGCAGTCAAGTCCCTACACCTCCGCACCGACTAGAACAGAGTTCTGAATGTGCTTTTTCCCGAGATCCAGAGTCTTCAAAAAGAACCGCTCATGGACACACTTCCCCTTCAATGGAGGACTTTGCCGTCTGTTCGATGATGGACCAGATTTGCGCGACCTTGGCGGAGCTGGCGGCGGGATTGCTACGGATTGGACGAGGAACTCATCGCAGCATTGGGCGTCTGGTGGAGGGTCTTCCTTCACTGCTTGGAGAAGGACTTGGACTTCGACATCGCTGTCAAGCTCGATGCGGCGGGAGTTGGGGCGGACGCAGTATCTAGTGAGAAGGTGGGCGGGACTGAGGTTCAAGATCGGAGGATGGAGGGACGTCGATTTCGACCGTACGATGCGAGAGTTGCGATGATTTGTGCGCCGCATGTAGTGAAGCCATGATTTCCAGACGCCGGCTCACTCCCACGAGATTCGAATTTGGCTGATGATTTGGCGTTATTTGCGTGAGCAACACGACCGGTTGACGGGTCACTGGGAACACGCTGCAGCACAAACGACTAGACGGCTGACCTCCACGGCATTTGCACGATCCACACCACTCCGGAAAGACATGCGCCCCGTCCCTTGATCGTTATCTCCCGAAGACTCTCCGAGGTGTATGCTTGACACTGGCTGATAGTACGTACTGGCTTGGCAGTATTGCCGAGGATGCTGAGGTCGACATTGGTCCTGCGGGAATCGGTGCTGGTACCGTTGCGTTATGCTTGGGGATGCTGAGGTTCTTGATTGATTCCAGTTGCATTGCGGCGGCGGAGATCGAGATATCAGCCAACGGCAAGGCCAAAGGTATCCAGCGGCAGAGCGATTTCGACCTCCAGGTCGTAGTGCTTCTCCAATGCGGTGCTTTAACGCAGCCAAACTTGCTAAAGACGGAGAAGAACCTCTTGTAGGCGGAGTCGTTGGAGTTAGACAAGAATTCATCCGCTGTATAAGAGATAGCAGCGCTTCCGTCCGACAAGTTGTCAACGACGACCAAGAAGGTGAGATCGTTTCAGTGCAGCTCACTGTGAAGTGCTTAGACAAAAGGCACAGCTGTGATGTAGTGACGAGGCACATTTGTCACTGGGCAGGAAGCTTGAAGTTGCAGATATTGGTTATAAACGTCCACTGCCCAGGTGACGTACAACCCACATAGCGACGTTCACTGCAAATTGCCAACCAATTCTTTTTCGTTCCGTTCAGAAAGCCATGTTCGTGTAGCAGGCTAGATTCTCCCGTACAACTGCCCACCTCTGCACTCTTCCGGCTCGGGTGCATTGTGTTAAGCTTCAGTTCTCACGAAGCGGACTGCTGCTCTTCCCATCCGCTAGCAGCATGTGTTGACTCTGGACCACCCGCGCATAGAGCCATGGACCTGAGGAGGCGTGGACGAAAAGAGGGCGCTCATGCGAAGTGAAGTCGCCTTGTATTGTGTCGGAGGATTGGTCATGCAAGGTGGAGTCGCCTTGGACTGTGTCGGAAGATTGGTCATGCGAGGTGGAGTCGCCTTGTACGGTGTCGGAGGATTGGTTATGTTGCTGTCCGGTGGAGGAAGATGGCAAATTGCCGTTGCGAGAGAAGCCGGAAGTCTGCCGCAGAGAATGTGTTAGCAGATCGTTCGAGGTGCTGGGTGAGACCTCCAAATGCCGGGATCTTTCGACGATACTCACGTTGTGGCCTCGTTCCTGTAGATCAACAATGCGAGCCTTCATTTACTCGAGTACTTTCTCCAGGACACCGACTCGTGCCTTCAAACAACCGATCTTGTCCTGCTGTGGCGACTGCATGTGGATTGCTGTGCTGAGCGTACCCGCTGAGGTGTTGGTGAGGGACTGAGAGTCGGTGAGATGAGGAAGTGAAGTGGGAATCCAGGAAGGGAAGAAGATGCAGGTGGTTTGAACTGGATGTCCGTTGCGTGGGCGTGTACTGGATGTCCGTTGCGTGGGCGTGTGGAAGTCAGGCTCACTTCCTGAAGACTGGCCTCACCGCCGTGCCTTTCTCGAAAGATCAGGCATGTCCGCCGAAAGATTTCGCAGTCGGCTCTGATGGAATCCATACCAGGTCGTCAACTTGGCGAGTTTGTCTTTGCCCTTGCCCGGCTTAACCACATTCGGCTGATGGGTGTCCAGCGAGATCGTTTTCTCGTTGAAGGTTTGTCCGTTGAAGAGGCCCAATGACCGGTTGCCATCATTGGCGGTGGGAGGAAGGTCTCGTGGTGGGGAGGTGTCGTGCGATCAGCCAGGCAAGACTGAAGGTCGAATAAGTCGAAAGGGTGAAGCAAAGTGAACTTGGAGGAGAGTGCTCTAAAGAAGGCGAATGACGGAGGAGGCAAGGACTGAGATGAGAAGATACACCACCGAAGGCTCGAACGCCACCATGTCGAGTCCCGTGCGATGGCATTGCCGTTTCCAGCAATGCACCTGGAGCTTCATTGGAAGAGCAGGAATTGCAACCCATATCGCCTGGCAGAACGCTACCGCCATCTATCACCCATCTTGGTCTCCAGTGCATTGCTTCACCACCTCCATGTGTTGGCGGTGCGGCCATGACGAACCTTGGAACGACCACCGCTGATGGCCTCGACACTGCGTGACCGCCGTGGGCAGACCATTGTTCGGCCATCCAGCAGACCTTTCGGGGAGTTTAGCAGGTCCTGGTCCATTGAGTCCATGGCACTTCCCAACCCGCTCCGTCATCTTTTTGTTCGTCGCCATCTTGATTCAGCTCATGTGCTGAGACAGACCATTGTTCCGCCATCCAGCAGACCTTTCGAGGACTTCCGCGGAGATGGGTTGGCGTGGATGTGATGTTTGTGCCGGACGGTGAAGGTGGGAGAATTGAGCCCAAAGCGGCGAATGACAATGACATGCCCGTAGCATCTGGCTCACGTCAATTGATGAGGGTACTGCAGTGCCATGACTGTGCGAAGCAGGAGAAGCGCCCGTTGAAGACTGTCATGAGCAAAGTCACTTCTGACGAAGCGTGCTGGCCTTGTTCTCTCCAGCTGCTTCCTGGCTTGATTGCGACGTGGGGTAATCAATTCATCATCCAAATATTGGTGAGAAATTGATTAAATTTTCAACCAGGATTTTAAGAGCCTCGAGACCCCGGGAAAGACACTTTGTTCTCCGCAGGGTTGAGCGGCTCCTCTGGTACCAGACCGATCCCAAGACCACATATGCTTCTCCATGACCACAGCCGCGGCCCTTCTTCTTCCGCTGTCCAGAACGCAGTCGGGGAGAGTTCTCCCTCCGCATCGTCGCAATCGTTCAGGCTTCCCCTTACTGCCGCCCCGCCGCCGGCTCCGAAAATCACTCTCTCCTCTCCAGCGGCATTCATCATCTTTGAATGTCGGTCCGCTCTGTCGGTCGACTCTGTTGGACGCTGCCAGCCCAACTACAGGGACCATTTCGAGCCGGTCCAAAACTCGTGGCAGCGGCAGGAATGAAGAGGGTCAAGCCTGGCCTGGATCATGAAGAAGCGAAGAGGCCGCAGAAAACTCTTTTGAGCCAGAAGACCCTTTTGAGCCGCTCACCTGAAAGTGAAGATGGAGTCGCGCTTCGAAATGAACGAGCGGCATGCAACGCGGAAACGATACAAGATATCCAGCAAGCTTGGCATCAACATACAATTGCCAGTGCGATTCAAACTTCGAATAACGGCAGCATCTCGACGAGTGTCCCAGCTCCAGGTTCCCTAATGACACCATACGTGGCGTCCGCTACACCAATGATGGGAGACATTGATGACAATTTCCCATTTATGCCTGATAATGATTGTTGGCTTGCGATCCCTCAGCACACAAAATGTCCTCGTGCCGGTCCGTGAACCAGACAATGGCGGCAACGATCGATGGAGCTTGGCCTCGGTCCGCAAACACTCTCCGGAACATCGTCTGTCCATCCACCGCTTTTGGCCAGAGGACAACATCCCCGACGATGTCAAGCAAGCAGTCCGCGCTTGGTGCAAAGACCGGAAGGACGATGAACATCGCATCAGCGCCATCATTCTCCCATCGAACTTCGACACGGGTCTGCCTGCATCTTATTCTGCTTCTGCGGGCGATGTTGGACATGGCGAAGCGGCCGGACTTGAGCCGGAGAATATCCCAAGATCTGCAGAACCGGACATCAACGGCCAAGGTAACAGGAAGCAGACAAATGATGGACGAATCTGTGGCGAACGCAGAGTAAGAATGCGATGGCTTCCGCCAGACAAGATGCGAGTGTTGTTGCAATTAACAACGCAATGCAAAAGACACGAGCTGAGATCAATGCTGAGAAGTGGCTACTGTCAGACGCTGCTCTCGAGGCTATCAAGGTCATGGCCGAGGATGTGACGGATAGGTCAGAAACCATTGAGATGTTGTCTTAGGGAGTCGAGGCATTGGCGTCACGCACGACAGATGCAAAGGTGGCGGCCCTAGAGAACCTTACCGAAGCCAGGTTTGACCTGGAGTCATGATCAATGCATATTGGCTCGAACGGAGATCATGGGAGGAGTGATGAAAGTCTGTCGGGAAATGTCGTCGAGAGATGGAAGGCTGCTGGTTTGTTACCTACTGAAACTACCGAAACAGGATGGAGCGGAACGGCAATGGAGTCTGGTGATATCAAGATTCCACGTCTTCATATCCCCTCTCTCGTGGAGGTCATTAGAGTGAATTCACACACTCACTCTTTCTTTTTCAACTGCATGGACATTTTTCGATTGCGCTGCCCGCTGCCATGAGAAATGGCAACACAGGCGAATACCAAAGGTTCCTTGCCTACGCAATTCTTGGTGCGTGTCATCGAGAAATGAAGTTCATCACGGCGAATTTCGGCCAACCATCCAAGCCGACATGCCCATCGACCGTCTTGCGACATGCCGTCCAATGTACTGCATCATCTTCTGCCAAACCGCTGGTACCTCTGGGCAAGGTGCAGCGGCGGAGGAGGAGTCGGCGCCGACTGCTTCTTGGATTCTGCGTCGACCCGTGGAGATGCGAGGAGAGCGCAATGGACGGACAGGAAAGGTGGATGGAGGCAGTGGCTTGCTATTAACGGCTTCCCACGGCAGCTGTAGGAAGCGGTTGTCCAAACCAGAGGAAGACAGAATGAAGAAGAATACCGAGATGCCAAAAGGGAACGGGAAGTCCACGGATCAACGGCGCCGGCGGCGGTCGTCACCACCACCTTCTCGTACAAATCACAACGTCCCTTTTCATCAACCGAGACTACCGCAATACCATCTCCCGCTGGACCCTAATGGCAGAGGCTGGTACATGTCCACATGATCAAGGAAGACAGGTTGAGCAGATCACTCAGTGTCTTACTCTGTCGCTCCTAGAGATCCATCTCATTGAGTTTCGTACGGCGGAGGTGTCGCGGATGGGAAGGAAGCAGGCGAGCCTTCCGGATCCTTCGAGGTTGTTGCGGTAATGAGTGGCCGACAGCTCCATCGTGCCAGAATGTCATTGAAGCCGGGCATTCGAGACCCGGTCCTTCAGCCAGCACCGACGGGCGACTGCACAGATGAATCTGAACGGCAAGGCGCCCTTGCACGGGGCTCCTCCGCCAGCCGTGCATTTGCCGATGTGTGCGCTTTGTTCTCCTTACCCAAGCTTAACACTGAGATGAAGCTGCCGAGAGTGGTTCTTATATGTGATGTTCTTCTACGTCAAGGCCTCCTTCCTTTTCATCCAAGAAGTCTCCTATGCGATCTTGATTCTGCTGCCCGCTTCTCGGAGTACAAATTCTGGTGAAAGAGATTTTCCAGAGTCTGTGCCGTGATTTGAGATCTCACATGCGTCCGCATACAGAGCAACACGATTTCTCCATGTCCTTGGCCCGAATGTTTCTGGACTGAGTCTACGACAGCCTGGCTCCGTTCTCCACCAACGTCGCGGATCCAAGCCACTATCATCGACGACTTTCGTCCTCTGACGAAATGCAGCGCCCAAGCCGTCGACTCTCTCTGGTG
This sequence comes from Zymoseptoria pseudotritici STIR04_4.3.1, assembly GCA_000223685.2. NCBI lineage: Eukaryota > Fungi > Ascomycota > Dothideomycetes > Mycosphaerellales > Mycosphaerellaceae > Zymoseptoria > Zymoseptoria pseudotritici. Next base: position 27,910 of record AFIR01000099.1, read on the forward strand.
TCGTTGGTCTTACTCTCTGGACTCGCATCCCATCGCACTCTCATACACTCTCATACACCCGATGACGTCTCAATACTTGACAAGACTTGACAACATCAAGACGAGGAGTGTGCAAGAAGTCCCGACCATACCAAGGCGCACACACCAGTTTCAATATCTCAGTCCAATGCGTCTAAGCTGCTGCGTCCGCCCTCATGAGCAGGAGAAAGATCATGTCTTCTCTCCCTCCTCCTCCTTCTTCATCCACTCTCTCTGGAGTCTGGACGTCGCTCCGATCGGACCACTTGTCGCATCGACACCCTCCACCTCTATCGGCTAGCGACCACGGCGCCTATACCGTCCACACCAATCGTGAATCGCCGCATTATGCACTGGTCGCCTGGCCGCACATCTGGCCGTGTTTCTGAAGCATGTCAGATTTGGTTCCCAGATCATCACCCCTACCTCATCGAAAATTCCCGGAGGAAAATGTGTGAGCCTTACCAAACGTTCCAGACCAGAGAAGAGGTGCATGGGACAGTTGCTGAGTTGGAGACTAGGCCGGCCATACCACATCTGCTGAGCAACCTCGTGCTAGACACTCAGCGAACGAAGATCGATCCAGATACTGTCAGCTACGCATACTTGATGGTGTTTGGGGTGGCCAGCTACACGGATCGTCCGTTGGCACATGCCGATCAATCATGGTTCGCTGTACATATGCTCCCAGATGTATGGACCATTCACAACGTACAAGTCTCTTCTCCCATAAGGCGGGAGGCTGGAGGGCCGGTGATCCTCCCACGAAACTTGATCCGGCCGAGACTACGACCTCTAGAGCAGCCACACGCCGAGCCTCTCAATTACAAACGGATTCCAAACGCAAACCTGGACTGGGGTCAACCGGCTCAAATCATGTCCCACACCACCTCCAGCCGCACTCCCTCGGCTCCTCGACTTGCGATTGGTACACAATACAACATTGGAGCTTTCTACGGCTCTCCATATGCCTCCTCTGCGTTGACGCTGCTACTCTCGGCAATGCCTCATAGGAGTGTGAGGTTTGGAAAGTTTCGCCCGGACAACGCTACATACAGCCCGCACGCTGGGTGCAAAAGTTACGCAGGGAGGAGTCCCTCGCCGGCGTCAACAGTAACTCTGGACTTGACGGCATGAATGAGACGATCTGATCGGATGCGATATCTGGGTATCTCCTTGGTGAATATTTCAGCAGCAATGATGTTGAGATGCAGGATCCGATGGATAGGTTGAAGATTTGAATGGAGTGGACGAAGATTTGGGGAGAGTAAGCGCCCGAATTGAGTACGTATCCAGATATTCCTACCGCTCTGATGCCGCAGCTCTCCTCATTAACAAACTTCTTCGAGCCACCTCTACGAATGGTCTTAAGGAGTCACTCTCCCTGAATGCAACGCTGTAGATCAGCTAAGGTCTCCGCCAGGAGAGCTCCGGTAGCCACCATGGTCGTGCTTGTGGTCAACCAAAAGATGCAGCTCATTCTGGGAAGCTGAGAAACAAGAGGCATTACAATCACCGAGCGCCGAAGCCGAGCCCAATTGTCGTTCAGATGTCTGGAATACTTCGCAGATTGATCCATCGACTGCATCACGCCGTGGCCTCGTATGCGAGCAATTCTTCCTCTTGGCAGCCGATGTATTTCGTAAGACAGACCGACCTCATTGACGATGACCGTCGTGTGCAAGGCTATGACAGGTATCTTGGGCCATGGAGGAGTCTTCTGTTCCCTCGGTACGCATTTCCCAAGCACGAAGATGTGTACCTTCTGCCACTGCCATCGCCAACTTCTCATGTCAAAGATATGCGTGCTGTGCTCCACTCCAGTCTTACAATTGTGCTGGGCTAGGCTGTAGCGTTGCTGCGGCGGGCCAAAACGGTTCTGCGGGAATCAAAGAAGGGCCATATTGCGGCAGGTGGAAGGATGGCCGTGATAGTGGTAAGCGCCGCTGGCGAGGAGATATCCGTCAATTTGTTACAGCGCGGCCGAACGTCCTCAGTGGCAGGCACCAGGCGCCGAAGGCAGCCTGTGAGTATGCTGTTGAGATCCATCAGAATCGAACTGTTGCCATGCCGGCGGTTGTGAGAAGGCAAAAGTCTTTTTGCACTTCGAACTTCAAGACGCTTTGGAGGCGACTCGGGCACGCAGAATAAGAGACATCGAAGTGCTCAAGTCGTAAGTGCACGAATGTGTTGCAGTACTACCCGCGTGCAAAGACCTTTCAAGTCGTTCTACATCAACATTCGGCTTTGGTCTTGTCCCAATGATCGCAGAAGCTCTTTTACACTCACTTCAACGGTAGGTCCAAGTGACGGCAGTTGCTGCGACAGGACAACAAGGTAACGTCCGTTCAGGATCTCGAGATTCGCCAATGCTTCCACTTCCAACACCGCTTCGACAGTTAATATTGTCAAGACCAGCGGGCAGAATGAGGTGTTTTGATAGCTCCAATTCGTCGCATCAGTTGAATCCATCGGCTGTGAGCAGCTTGTAACTTTTGCCTCAGTGTCTTGCGTGTTGGAGGCTGGGAGGAAATGGTATCAACAATCAGAGGCCAGGAAACTCTTTATACATTCACTATCGAGAGTACGATGTGCCTTCTTTCTTCCCATAATTCCGTCTCATAACCTCTACCATCGCTGCTAGCATTGTAGTGGCTTCCTTTGTGACAAGTCTGCCTCCATATCCATGTGTGCAGTCTGGACGTCGCGGCGACGAGTCTCACTACCATTGACGTTCTCTTGCTCCAGTTTCTATTCCAGCTCTGACACCAATGCTGCGTACTCTTTCTGCGTGCGTTGCGCCTCGCCACTTCCATATGTTCGACTCTTTGAGGCTGCATTTGCGTGCGTGTGATCGTTCGAGAGCTGCGGGTCGTCGCCTTTGACCTCGCAGTCTCCTTTGGACGTCCCTGCTTGGTCGTAAGCCTCGGTACAGTGTGGTGCTCGAATGGTAAAGCAGTAGTCCAAGTCGCGGGAACGCGTACTGTGTTGACGGAAATGTGAGGAGGTACTTCTTCATACTTCTTCATGCTTGCTCTTCCCCAGCTTGACTTGGGCTGCCGATAATTTTGGCAAAGATCAAAAGTCGTAGTCTGCAAATCCCTAAAGGGAAATCGCGCTGCCCAGGGTAGACTTAGTGTAAACTCTAAATGGGCATGTGGGAATCGCTTCTCAAACACGCCGAGCTACATCACATCACCTGGCACAGCCGCTCGGTACCCACTTCATCCCACCTGGCCGGATCCTGGCTAAGATCAATCCCACGTCTCGAACACGCAGGTAGAATCCTGCCAACGAGAAGGTACTTTGACGTGCATACACCCTGGGATACGATCCTTTTTGAACCGAACAAATCTCTTTGAGACTCCTGGAAGAGGTTACCTCAACGAGCGGCGATGCTCCTCAACTGTACATGACTGATCATAACTATTTAGGCGGGCGTCTGAATTTGCCGCGCTGTGATCCTTAACCAAGTAGAGAGCTCGGCGTGTTGGCTCGAATGTAGGAGTAATAACTCCCTCTCTGCCGAAGCTGAACTCCGATATGCAGCACATCGAGCAAAAATTCAATCGAAAACAGACAATGGTAACACGGGCATGTGCCAAGCCAGCTGTTGGGCACCGGGCGGCAAACAACGTCTCGTTGGAAAGGGCCATGCTCGCTGTCTCGCTTCTACACTCGATTCCCACGACACGTCCACTCAGCATACCGAACAGCGCAGCCCACCTCCACCAAATTATGGACACGAACACAAACGTACGACAATAGCAACGACTTTGCCTGACCAAAGCCGCATGCATCTACCCGGCGGTGCATTTGCGCGGTTCAATTTGTCCGAGGTAGCTCAGATGCCACTCCTTGTAATTGTAGCACTGTTGGAGTGGAAGGATTACGGATGCAGCTCTCCTCCCAAATGTCCATGCGTGCGGCAGAAGGTTTGCAAATTGACCTCCTGGTTCTCTGCGGAGTGGAGTCGCAGGCGGAGAGTTGGAGGTGTTTCTCTTCCTTCGCCGCCATGCCATGCACATTTGCGACCAGTAGGTCGGAGTATGTCAAGGAGTGTCCAGATTGTCTGCGTGGATGTCGCTGGTTGTGATCAGCTCCGTCGAGACGTCGTCGATCTTGCTCTTGAGGGTTGACGGTGCGTGCCGGAGTGATTGATTGTGTAGGATCAACTGCGGTACTCCGCTTCACCACCAGTGCACTCACTTCAGCAAGTCCACTCCAGTGCTCGTCACCAAGTTCGTGAGGTGATCCGCTTCTCGTGATATCGAGAAGTCAGGGGGAGTGTTGATTGAGACTCTTCTCACATCTTCCATGCGGGTGCATGTTTGCAGTTTGTTGTTTGACGCAGGTGTCCGACGCAGGTGTCCTTTGTTGAAGGTAAACGTCAAACCTTTAGGAAGTCCTCTTATAGGACTTCAACCTCCATCTCCATCTCCTCTCCCAAAAAACCTCCATCCCTCAGCTGAGCCAGCATCCATCGCTTCACTCACTCACCACCCATCGTAACACAATGTCTCTGGGACAACTCTTCAGCCGCTATGCCGCCGTCCTGGTCACGCCAGAGACGCCTGCTCAGCATGAAGCCTTCAAGGCGCTGCTCGTCCCCATCGCGCTGGTGATGATCGGCATCGGCATCGGCATCGGCATCGGACTTAGCGACCCGGCCGCACGCAAAGGTATGGATTCAATCTTCTTTTTCTGCCAGGTTTTCTGCGGCCGGCTGACTTTTTCAGCGTACATAGCACGCTGTTGCAAAATTGCCGGCGGCCTCACCGGCGCCCATTGCGGCAAGAAACTCATCACTCGTCTCGCAGCCGATTCGATCCCCAACGTCGCCGCAGCGTCACGCTCTGCGCTCATCCTCATCTACGCGGCGGGTATGGTACTTGTCGCTTTCATAGCCTACAAAGATGTTTCTGCTCTCACTCGCAAACAGAAGGAGGAGAATGACAAGAAGAAGATACTCCTCTCCGCGGCGCGTATGGTATTTGCTGCTTCGGCTCACGAAGACTACGAAGCTCTTTCTGCTCGCACTCGCGAGAATGTCAACAAGAAGGAGAGGCTTGACAGACACAAGATGCTCCTCCTCGCGACAGGTATGGCACGTGCTGCTTCGGCCCACGGAGACTACGAAGCTCTTCCTGCTCTCACTCGCGTGTTTGTCAACAAGAAGGAGAAGAATGACAAACAGAAGGAGGAGAATGACAAGAGCAAGGAGCAGGAGGCGCCCAAGCACGGTCATCATGGTGCGCACGGGAATGCGAGCGAGGGAAAACAGAGCCAGAAGGGCTGGGCTATGGTGAAGTACTCGGCGGCGCGATCGGCCTACGAAGCTCTTTCTGCTCGCACTCGCGAGAATGTCGACAAGAAGGAGAAGAATGACAAACAGGAGGAGGAGAAAGACAAGAAGAAGGAGAAGGAGGCGCCCAAGCACGGTCATCATGACGCGCATGCGAATGCGAGCGAGGGAAAACAGAGCCAGAAGGGCTGGGCTATGGTGAAGTACTCGGCGGCGGGATCGTCCTGTGAGTCTTTTGCCGCACACCAGACTGAGCGTCGACATCTTTAACTGACACAATCTTGTTCCAGAAACGACCCAGGAGGCCAACGCCGAGCTGGACTACCACTACTTTGTAGTCGGTTGATGCAACGAGGTGCGACAGCGACTGTGGATGATTGACGGCGATCAATGGCGTTTTCTTGTTCTGTCCCGTGATTGAGGGACTTCGTGAGTCATGGCGTGGGAGATGAGAGAGAGTCTTCTTCTCCATCTGCGAATACAGGCATGATACTTAGATGAATCAAGATGTCTTTCAATGATCAAGTTCCAGCATGTCTCGGTGAGGTGAGGTGAAGTGATGAGGTGCAGGTGTCCGGTTTCCAGATTGAGGTGATGTGTGCCGCCAGCCAGGTAGCATGTCTTGAAGTCGAATTGCTATCAGATGAAGCCGCCGCTGTCTCGGAGGAGATGTCGGTGCGCGGAATCAGTCGGCAGGCGACCTGGGAGAGGCAGGACGGTGCGCGCACGTGTTGGAGATGCGATGGAGTAAGGCAGAGTCTTAATGTGTTAATGTCGGAGTTGGTGGAGAGATCCAGGTCGATGCCGGGAAGAGGTGCACGGGATGGGCTTGGAGCAGAAGCAAGGGATACATTGCAGGCGTCTCGTATAACGTGCCGAGCGGTGCAGTTAAGTAATGGAGGAGGCGATGGAGGGAGAATTGTTGATGATCTTTGATACTTCGACCGATGATGCACTTGGACATGAATCCAGAAGCGAGATCGTCTGACGATGGTCGTCGACTTTTTGACGATAGTCGTCCACTCCACGTTTGACAATGATCGTCAACTTTTGACACACGAGATTACCTTTTCACTTTACCGACATTTATCACATCGGATATCCCAACATCGAACACGGATATTCGACGTACTATATCACCGAAAGCTTGGATGACAGTCAGTCGTCCCTCCCTCCTCGCAATGCAGGCGGATTCGGATTCGGTCAAGCTCGACGGCAAGGACGCGCGCTTCCTGAACAAGACATCCCGCGCGCACCGAGTTCTCAGTACTCACTCTTTCTCCCTCCTACAGTGCCCTCCATCGACACACAATGGCAAGACCCTACCGCATCGTCCAACCGCTCCCGCGAGAGTCTCAACGACGCTCAAATGACGCCCGCGCCGCAAACCCACCTCTACCACCATCTGCGCCGCCGACGATAGCATCGATTGCGGAGCAGGTCTGCTGCTGCGGCGTTAGCATCGCAGCTACCGTCGATCAAGCTCTGGCCCGCTGGAAAGACGCCTATCTCGCCCTGCCAACTGACGAGCAAGCCTCATTCGCAATCAAATTCCGGAAGACGTTTCCTGAAGAAGACGAGGCTCTGTGCGAGGCGATTCCCTACGGCCCTCGATGCAAGACTCTCGTGCGCTGGCTTTGCAAGAACGGGTGGAAGATGCACCCGCTGGAGGTGTTGGCCATCTTTGGAACGCGCTGGGAGAAACAGCTAAAGGAATGCAAGATCATTGCTGGCATGTGTTCAAGGGAGAAGGGCATGGCGCTAGTGCGGGGCATGCCACAGAAGAGTACCAAGAATTACAAGGCTGTGGTTGCGCAGCTCCTTGCAGAGGACCATGTGAAACCACCGACCAGGCCCGCGCGGAATGGCTTGTCCAAGGGAAGCAGGGCCAAAGGAAGCAAGGTCAACGGCATCAAGGACGGCGACCAAACAGGGCAGCAAGAGCAGGCCACCGAGCAGAGTGAGCAAGGTGGGTCAGAGCAGAATGATGAGCAAAGTGTGGAGCGAAGCGTCGAGAAGATGCCAGGTCGACACGGACGCGACTTGACGGATGTGAGCACCGACGATGATTTCACGGGTCATGGCGGTCCCGGCGACGAGCTGTTGGAATTCGACGCGTCGCCCCCACTTTCAAAACGCGCCCGGCACTTGCAGCCTGAGAAGGCTTTCGCGCATCCTACAATCACACCACCATCTGCAACAACCACTGTTCCGTCGATCTCAACCTCATTCTTTGTCGCGATCCTACGCCACCTTCGCCGACGCCCAGACCCGAACCGAGCCCAGCTGACTTCCTCACCACGCCGGGTTCAACAACGCGGCCTCTTCCGGCTCCGCCAAATCCACCACCGCAACCGATGCCGGGAACAAGCGTCAGCGAGTCGATGAAGATGAACCTACACCACCAGACGACAACATTGCAGCCAAACTTGCTGCGGTCCTGCAAAGCTGGGGAGTGAAAGATGCGGACACCCGAATCTCATCAGAAATCGATTTGAACGGCGACAAAATTAAGAAATTTGCGACCGAGTGGGTATTCAAGGGCGCGGTCGAGCTGTTCGCAGACGATTGTTCCCAACCCTTGCACATACACACAACTCTGCTGTTGAATCAGGACTTCCAATCCCCAGCTTGGAACAATCCGGATGATGTGAAGAAGCCCGAATCCAGCGGTGACGAGCTTACGGACGCTGCACTGCTCGCAGTCAGGAGTCGAGTGGCCAAGATCGAGGCGGAGTTCCAAGCGCTGCGGGCCGCTCAAGATGCACAATTCGGCATCTTGGAAATTTTGCGCTCAACAAACAGCCAGACCGACGGTGACACAGTGGAGGCACTGCAGCGTCAGTGTGAAGGACATCGTACCACGATTGAACAGATCCGCACAAGCCCTGACAACCCGAGTCTGACGCTGCTGGAGGGTGCGTTGAACGATGTGCAGGCGCGTGTCAAGACGACTCAGGCACAGGAGAGAAAGAAAAAGCAGCTGCTGGACGCAGTGCGCGGCCAATATGAAGCATACTCCGGAGCTGCGATGCGCGTCAAAAAGATCCTCTCAGCGAGCACCAAGCGAGAGGAAGAGATTGCTGCCGTTCTGAGAAAAGAGTGAGCTCGGGATTGGACTGGCAAGGTCGTCCTATTCCAGCCTCCCTTCAGCCTTGTTCGCCAACACATGTCCAGGTACCACACCACCATGGACATGGAATATTTCCCATTCTGGGGACTCCCCTTCAGTGGCCCGGGGAGGGAAAGCGGAATGCAGCGGCAGGAAGACAACATGTGTAGCGTGTACATATGTTACGGCTGGCGGATACGTACTATGTTTCTCGCTCACGATAGCTCAGATGAATCGAAAGACTCCACGTCCGCACCGTTCGCTCTTCTCCGTCGTTTGAAGAACGAAGAACATGTCACTGAGGCCGATGTTGAGAAGCGATGAGACTGAGAGACGTTGGTCTTTTGGCACCGTGGACTCAAGGTCTCAAGCGCAACGGCGCAGCACCCATGCAACATGCACGCACGACTCGGCAGGGCTGGGAGCTGCAAGCGGTCATGTCTTTGACAGTTTCCCTGTGGAATCGCCTCGCCGTCATGATGAGTGTCTTGGATGGAGCAGGCGTGACTTTGGCCGGGTGGTTGCTCCTTTTTTGCATCCGGAAACTCCGAGCAAGGAGCGTTCGTCACATTTTTGAGATCATCGTTGACGTTGGTCCAGCCAAATTGGAAGGCATACCTGCTTAACTCCTGCTCTACATCTCTCCGTCAGTACTGTCAGCCAACTCTGCTCATCTCACATGCCAATCAACGGCGACGTCGTACTGTTGACTCTGCCACCATCAATGCATCCGTTCACTGGGTTCCTCGCAGACACACCACATATCGCCCTCCAGCGCCACTCCCACCACTACCAGCTCCTCTTACTCCCACGGGCCCAGCATATCGAATTTCTCCCACGGCATCTCGCCATCTTCTCTACGCTCTTCTCCAAACTCCTCAAAGGAACGCCTCCTCGTGGCGCCAACTTTGATGCTGGAAATCGCAGTGGACACGCGGGCATCAACAGGAGGCATGACGAACACGACGCCGGCACCGCGAGCTATAGGACGATCACGATACGCGGAAAACCACGGAGGATGCTGCTGGTGAGGACTGAGGAGCGCAGTGAATACAATCCCTCATGACGTTACGGAGAAGCGCCCGTTGCAACTCCAGATTACGTCGCGCAAATGGACACAGCTGCGCCGAGTTGCTCACGCCCATGACAAACCGAGCTCCTGCTGAGTACGAGATGCAAAGCAAAACGTCTGGACAAGTATACAAGAAACGAAGACTCAAGCTCCACCCAGCATCTGGCACAAAGGACAGTACTTCGAAGGTGGACATGAGACGATCATCGATACTCGCGCAGTCTCCCGTGAAGCCTGCTGGAGATGTGGCGCCGTTGATACTCCGGACTGGTGCGAAGAGAAAATTGGCAGATCGGGACATATCTGCAGATCGAACTGTCAAGCCACCATCTCAAGAGGACTTCACGTTTAGCCGAAGACCTGCAGCGGATCAAAATCTGTCGAAGGAGGCAGAGCAGACGTTGTGGGTATACCGCGCGAGGAGCGAAAAGGTGGACGCGAGACTGCCAAAGCACGAGACGCTGATATGGACCAACCGCAGAGACTTCGCGCTCCTCAAGGATGAGATCGTGGAGAGCCTGGACGAATTCCTCCAAACCAACGCGATACGCCTGTCGAAGAATGCGACATTCAAGGGATATTACGGCACTGGACGTCGTAGCACACGACAGCAGTGGCGGATTGGACGAGGTGGAATTGATGAAGGAAGCGTTGTTGAAGAATCCTCATGGAAGGCGGAAGTTCCAAACCTCATGCGAAATGCGGTGGGAGTGTTTGCAAGTCTGTACGAGGCCGCCAGCTTGATATCCAGGCTGTTTTCAGGCTACCAGAAGCGCATTTCTTCTCGTTGTTCTTTCAATCCCTATTCCACGTCTCCAAGCAATCGAATCAAAGCATTCCCAAAGCATTCCCAATGTTTCTGGCGGCTTTGCAATACCCCAACTTCCCCAGCTTACCACGGACGACCATGTTCGTTGCGATGTCCCTACATCCGCGTACTTCGACCTCGTCGTAACATACGTCCGGCTCCCAATGATCCTGTGGGTGATTACTGAGTATCTGTGTCTTCTGTCCTTACCTTAGTGCTTGCTTGTATCAGGACAGACAGGTGGGCAACGACCAGATCAAAGTTATTGCCCGCTGCACAAATGTTTTTGCGATATCCCGGAGTGTTGTATATTCTACAGGTTTGTCAGGATTTTGACAGGGGTAGAACTATTCCCGCAGACGAATTTCAAGAACTACACACCGAGGCACGCAACACGACCATGACCACCAACTCAGCGGCTTCACGACCAGCTCGCAGAGCAACAACAGACTCAAATAATGGCGCAGTGAGCACGACAGCCAGCACAGCAAACAGCAACGACTCGAATATTGACCTAGCTCTCACGAACGACGCGGCCACCATCCTCCGAGAGCTGGAGGATGTGCACCCAGCGTCCAAGCTGCCGGTGATGGCATCGCAACAACAAGAGGCGGAAATGGGAGATGCTACGAACATGGTGATCATGTTTGCTGGACAGCTGCCGAAGAAGGCGGAGGAGCTGTTGCGTACGTGTTTGAAGACCAGCGAGATTGGAGGAGCTGGAGGTTGACAAGGTTGAGAACATCCGCGATCAAGCAGAACTCATACACGACCGGAGTGAACGCACGACCCGACACGGGCACGCATACAACCAGCGCAGCGGCGCACTCGACCATCCTGCCTGCCATCACAGAAATCACGAGCATTTGAGACTTCAAGAGTATGGCTGAGAGCAACGATGTTGGCATGCCCCAGCATTCTTGCGAGGATATCTCCGCGGATATGATCTACTGTGCACTTGCGTCTGTGCACAGAGTCACTGACGAAATTGTAGGAAGAGACATACTACACAATCGGACAACATGATGACCATCCCCCAGTCCCAGCTTGGACTGGGTCTCAGCCCAAGGCTTTCCTCGACTATCACCACATCTCCAACCCACCTCCTCACAATCGTGACTCGCTGCTTTCGACCATCCGCTCCAACCACCAGTCCATCGCTACCAAGGCTGGCGGAATCCCTGCGTACCCCGGCGACTGGCTCTACCAGTCCTGCTGCTACATCCGAGGCGCGGGCTGCGGGTGGAGAGGTGAGTTGACCGCCTTTATATACGCGCCCACTCGACAAACAGGCGTATCGCTGACGCAATCGGTCTTCACAGAAACGCCACTCCCACGCCAACGGCGAGCTGCACTGTATTTGAACGAACGGGTTCCCCGGGGCGAGTCGAACGGAAAGATGGACAGACAGACCGTTAAACCCGGAAAACGATGAATGCTGCGATGAATGCTGCGATGGAAGCATACATGCAGCCCTTGCCTTCCACAGCTCAGTTGCTTGAGCGGCTGACGAGACACGGAATCAAGCCCGGAGCCAATCATTTGCGAAGCCTCATTGGAGAAAGGAAGTGCTAGATTTTCTTCTGCGCTTCCAAGCTCCGCGGAGGTGCTCGCTCTCTTCGTTCCCCGGGTTCTGCTCCAGCTCCCGCGAGAAGAGAATGCCGTTGAACAGCAGCAGTACGAGGGCTGCGATCCTCTACAGCGCTGCCGTACTCGGCTTCGCTTGGAGATAAGCGGCGTCTTGCCATGGTACATTTTGACTTCTGCTTCTTCTTTGGGGCTGAATGGGGTGGCGAGAAGGCGCTGGACAAGGCGTAGTTGGATTCCCCACTTCAGATCTGTGAGTAAGGTCTGGGAGGTGTCAGCTGTGTCTTGAGGTCCAGAGCGTGATGCAATGCGGTTTTCCGATTATTGATTGGTAGGTCTGTGGTTCATCTGAGCGGTCTCTACATTCGTTTGCCAGCTGACACAGCGAAAGCTTCGAGACGAGTTGGGGCCTCTCAAAGAAGACGGCGTTGGACCGGGCGCTGAGAAGAGACACCTCACGGATGATTCTGGTTGATGCCAGAGGCTTCATTCAGGGTAGATGTCGTCTGCTCGTAGGAGAGCTCCGGCAACTTGGACCACGCTCAAGTCGTGCCAACCAGCCTTGTCTTCACTTGGACCTTGTGTTGAGTGATGCTTGCTCCTCGTCCTGAATTTGTAGCGATCGGTCCGCTGTGCTTCGGAGGGAGATAGCAGACGTCAATCTGTGCAGTATCCGCACCAGCACATCCATATCTCTGCACCTTTCGCGCATTGATGGTTTCCATGCGCCGGGTCGATGTGGTGCCGCTGAACGACAGCAATAGCTGATAGTGGGTAGTTGAGTGGTCAAATGCCGGCATTCGCATTCATCTTGGCCAACATGGGCTCCCACCCTGGTCCCTCGAAATTATCCCTGGTCCCATCGTTCTGGAAGTCCACACCCGCCCAGACATTGCTCCTTGCGGCGCTGCTTGAGATGTTTCTCCGCCCTCTGCACGATTGCCTATGGCCCCTTACCTCACGCAATTTGAACCGTCTCATCCTCTTCCCACGCCTCGTCCTCGTCCTCGTACTGATCAACCCAATCCTCCTCCCTCTCCTCCCAGCCATCCTCTTTCAGCCGCAGTGATGAATGATCCGCGAAGAAGAAGGAGAAGAAGGAGAAGAAGGAGGAGAAGGAGAATAAGAAGAAGTAGATAATGAAGAAGAAGAAGCGGACTACCGGTCCCTCCACATTCGTCGCAGAGCGATACACCGGCCAACGTTTTGACGGCCATCTTCCGTTGTTACAACCGTCTTCGAATGCTGTGGATTGGCGGCACAAGCAGCCCTTCGACCCCGTTCTTAGCTGCCCGAGGCACGCAGCACTGACACGTCACAATTCCTGGTCCGTAAATCAAACTTTCACGAGGTATTCTAGTCCAGACGACAGCATACGATTCATACCCGAGGAAGCCGAAGCCAAAGCCAAAGCCCGCACATGCTCAGGTATTGGAAAGACTGGCCAGTCTTGCCAGGAACACCTTCGCAATTGCCCCTGCAGGAACAACAAGGCCGAGACCACGGGAGACTAGTTATTGCTGCACCTCCCTCCCCACGCTATATAGTCCCTAGAGCCAACTGTCCGTGAACTTCGTCGTTGACCTGCAAGCAAGAGTCGCTCAGACGACGCAACGTACAAGGACATGATGACTTTCACCTGCCGTCTCACGAAAGAACGCCACTTTGTGCCGGTCCTGTCAATCGATGCCAACTACTGTGCTTATTACTACATCAGACCGATCCTCTCCTCAACCGCTAGACATTTTCTCGATCCTTCCATCAGGATGCGCAGAACTCTCGAACTGCTCCGCTGTAAATCCCAGAGACAGTGAAATGTATATGCAAGAGGCAAGTTCGTTGCGAGGGAAGGAAGGCCAAAGCAGCGTCAACATCACAGAATTGTGCCGAGTTCGCTACCAACGACCACGTTTCTGAGACGACCGGAATACCCTTCCACCCATCTTTCCGAAAAGTTCAATGTCAGAAGGAACCCGAGGCCGACCTTTCTTGTGCGAAGAAATTCCAACACAGTGAACAACGCATCGCAGAGAGGGTTGAACAGGTGATAGCCTTCTTCGTCAACACCGGTCGCAACCCGCAACCCGCGGATGTAAATCTCTCGCTGCCACAGCCTTACCTCCCACGAGAAACTAAAGTCAGCGCGAGACGGCAACCTCAAAGCGATCAGCACAAAGAACATCTAATAATCCCAAATCCAACAGACCTTTCGAGAAGTTCGACCAACACCTGCCGAGTCACCCTTCCGCTAACCACAGACATCGAGTCCCGGCTTCTGTCCCTTCTCACCACACGTTCGGCTCTCCGTGTCTCCCGGCCTCGACTTAGGTGTGCAATACCACAGCCCGCTCAGGTAGGGACATTCCAAGAAACGAGGGTGCACCTGCAGAAACGGACTGTCCTCAATCCGGAGATAGCCCTGACTGATGGTGGAAAGGCGAGAGTTAAGATCCCAAGAGACACATTAAGGCTGGCTGGCAGCCAGTGAGTGGCATCGGACAGATTCAATCGATGTAATGTTGAGGGCGGAATCCAGATATCGGACTGCAGCCAAAAGCCGGCATTGCCTCACTAGGGTACTACGGTGCAAGGTCCGTCGACCAAGGACTACTCCGACAGTCAGAACTTGGAGTACTGTCTTACCATCCTAACTCGGACGGTTGAAACATTTCATGCGGGACCTCTTTCTCTACGCTAAAGCGACGGCGAATCGCTTAGCCCTGCTACCTCAAGCCACGAGAGTCAAGTTGGGGTTTTTGAC